>VZRV01003104.1:431534-476617 GCA_013398115.1 Falcunculus frontatus | reverse complement strand
AAGGAAGGAAGGAAGGAAGGAAGGAAGGAAGGAAGGAAGGAAGGAAGGAAGGAAGGAAGGAAGGAAGGAAGGAAGGACATGTTAAAACTAACGTAAAAATGCATGGATAACTCATTGGGAGAGGAAAGAGAGAAGAAATGAGGATTCAACTGTAAAGACTACTGATAAAATCTCACCCAAAAAAGCTGAAACTATTACACTGTGGCTTTAATAGCCACTAAAAGCCTATACATGAACCAAGGGAAATGCACTGAAATTAGAGCGTGCTGGTTTAGAATGAATCAAAAAAATGTTATACCCATTAATTCTCAGGAAGTTCAGACAGCATTATACGAAACAGTTCAATGTGAACGCAATAGAGAACATACACTCTCTTTCCCTGCTTAAATCAGGTGTAATTCCTATTTCTTCCTACTCTTTTAATTTATTAATAATATATCTTCTTTGCACACTCTTTAGTTTCTTTAATGCTTTCACACTCCACACTTCACAAAACTTTAATGTTTTGAATCTGGTTACCCACTCACTCTATGGTTCACAGTTACAATGTGTAATTCCTGAGCATATAAAATCCTTGGGACTAATGTGTAAAAGGATAAAAGAGGATTTATAAAGATTAATGGTGGGAAGGTATTCAGATGGATCTGTGCACAAGTATCCTGAGGCAGTGTTTAGCTTCAGTAATGACTAATTACTGATATGCAGATGCTGAGATGAGCTCAGTTGGTCAGAGCGTGGTGCTAATAACACCAAGGTTGTGGGTTCAGTCTCTGTATGGACCATTTCCTTAAGAGCTGGACTCGATGATCCTTGTGGGCCCCTTCCAACTCAGAATATTGTGTAAATCTCATGCTGGCATCTACCGTGCAATGGACCTTTGGGCTAATTCAGTGAGCACTAGGATCAAGAAAACCAGAATGACTACAGCATTTTGCTCCTTTTACTCAGCTCAGGAAAGAAATATTCTTTGGCCAAAACAAGAACCAAAAAGAAAGTTATTTCTGAGAATTTTGAGAAGTGAGGAATGAGTTGGCTACTCCTGTCCCATTTGCAACACCTAACAACTAACTTAGCAACCACATAAATAGTGTCTATGTTATTTTGGTATTTCTACATCGCTAATTGTCAGGCATTCCTCATCAGCATCATCAGCTTGATGACAATGACATACAGAGGTTAAATCATCTGGATATCTGATTAGCTGTCAAAAACAATGATTCTATGACATTCAGGCTCCACCTAACATCACAGCAGGACCCACAGGGTTTGCACCCAAATACCAGTTTTGGAAATCAAAAATTCTGCCATTCTTATCATGAAAGAACCTCAAAAAATCATGCAGCAGACAGCTACATTAATAAAAGTAACATGGAAATGATTTATAATTAATACAAAACAACTTACAAAGGTCAAATTGGCATAACTGTCACATTTCAAGCAATGTAAATGGAACTCTTAAAATTTTTCACACTTCTATTTTACTTTCTCAGTAATAAGAAACTTGAATGAATTTCAGGTCTTTGACATTTTCTCTGTTGACAATTATGTCTTGAATAGAGAAATAACCTTGGTAATACACAATTCTGCATATTAAATTGTTTAACAGCTAAGGAGATCACTATGCATAAAAAAAAAATCTTTCATTTGAAATTATTTCTGTTCCTACTGTAGTCAAATGTGATTTTCAAGGACAAGAAGAATGCTTAAGATAGCTTCTAAACTGTGTTTGTTCATATAATCAGGCATGCAGATCGTATTTAATAGAATATAATGCAGATATTTGCCCCCTGCTAGGTTTTACACATGCTAAGAAACTACCCAGAACATAGACTGATTGGACACTGACTTTTTGGACTAAGCAAAGCTGGCCTGACTACTAACTTAAACAGAGAGAGAATTTAATTGACATTTCCCCATGAAGCTGGTGTAGTCATGAGAAAAGAATTTTTGGTGCTAACAGCAAATATTTTGGAAGAGCAACTCAGTGAGACGGAAAGAAGCAGGATACAGAAGCAATAAGAAGACAAAATTTTGAAACTGATAATACTGTAATGTGGCTTAAGTTATCTTCAAGAAGAAGCAAGGATTTACATATAGTAAAAAAATTATGACAGTAAATGGAAATAGGTGAATGTTTCTGTAGAGCTGCAAGTTATGAAATATCTGTGTTCATTCTCAATTTTTTTTAACTTTTTACACACAATTATATGGATATTAATCAGTCAGAGAAACACACGCTCTTTGCTTTATTTTTTGAAAATTTTTCGCTGTCATCTTTGGCATGGTTTACAACATAAACCTCACACAAAATATGTAACATTCAACCAGCCAATAAGACAGCTCATCATCAGGACTTATATAGTTTAAAAATTGAGAAAGGCTGAAGTCTCAGAAATAGAAACCATTAAGACATCTTCCTTTTGGTTGTTGATTTATTTAAATGTACTCAATTTAAGGTGAGCATTTAAGGGTCAGCTGTTTTTTATTTTAAAATGGAACAGATGTACACCTACTTTTCAATGTACTGCACTGTCAAGACATTCCCCACAGCTCTCCTGTAGTTCAGGACTCTGCTAGAACATAGAGGAACCTACTGTACATTTCAACCTTGAAAATTATAAATAAAATAATACTGCAAGTATAGAAAAAAAAAAAAAAAGAGAGAGAAGAAAAAGAAAGTACTTTCCTATTTCACAGACATTGGGCGGACAAGTCTCAATCCTGGCTGGAAGGAGGTGAAAAATCAGTTTCATTGCTTGAAATGATGCATGTTACTGGATTATTCTCATTAGTGAGGATTACAGTCTTGGCAGTCTAAGCAACATACATTGAAATAACTGCAACAAGTATAATACCAACACTAAGAAATAAGTAAATTATGGAATTATAGTCCTTTATCAGTCTGTAAAGCTTAATTGCTTTCCCAAGCTATTATTTTTTTAATTTATATTTTCCATAGAACTTCACGTCTTTGAAAATGTTTCTATTCTAAGAAACACATGCAGTTACTATGACTGCAGAGAAAGTAGCAGATAAAAACCCTCAAAAGCTGGCTTTGATTTTTCCTACAAGCCTTGTCAGAAACTTAAGCATTCTACAAATTTAAGAGTTGAGATTAGATATTACTTTACAGAATTAATTATTATTAATATTAAATACTCCTTTAGAGAATTAATTAATACTGCAAAAAACATTTAAGGTATTAAAATTCTGTGCACTTACTTACACCGTACAGTTATGAAAAGATGAATTAATTTTTATTCTAGAACATTGAAATTTAGCTAGAAGGCTGATAGGTAGACTTTCTATACACATTCAGAATACTACAGAAACACAGATATCAGTGGGGTGCTTCAGAAGCAAATTACAATCAATAAAAAAAAAATCATCATGAGGTAATTTTCAAATGCATCCATATTCAAATTTTGCAGTATTTGTACTGAAGTGAAATGTATCTTAAGACTACCCAAAGCACCAATTCAAACAAACAGACATAGACATATATACACAAGGATATACATGGTTAAAGTACTGAAGTTGTTGCAGTGGGTTCTGACTTTCAGATGAGTCACAGCTCTGTGACTGTTTGGCTGTGATAGAAGTAAAATATTCACCCCTATGATCTTCACTTGTGCAAGTGTTCAAGAGCCACATCTCTACAGTACTGATACATTAACACAGCTTTCCACCTGCTTCTGAAAGATGGGACATACCTCCAGTGATGTTTGGTGACATGTATTAAACTGTTCAAGCAAGTGTTCACCTCACTTCTAAGTATTCCTGGAGATCATTTGCAGTTCTAATGGTACCAAAGTGAGCATTAAATCTGGGTTTTGTTCCTTAATTCATTATTTATTCCAGGAACATAAACTTTAACCTATATGCGTAAGCAGCTCTTTTTAACTTCTATACTGTGTATTTGACTGCAGCAGGGTTTTTTTTTCAATCCTATTAGTAGCTGTCTTCTTCACTTTACAAACTGCAATTAGGCCTGGTGATTAAAATGCATTAACTGCATTTCTGAGAGCTGTTATATGTAACAAAGACTATAGATTATATGTGTTCTTCCTACTCCTGACTGTTTTCTGGCAAACTACTATCCTCAACCATTGAGATTAAGTACTGCCTCTACATTTCTCTGCAAGATGTATACACAAGGCATAGCAGACCCATAATGAAATAGTCATCTCCCAAAAAATATTTAAAGTTACAAGTCCAACCAATCAGAACTTTTGGGTTACTTTGCAAATGTAACTGCAGTAGAAATTTGTGGAAAGAAACCTGATCATTTATCTGAAGACTGAAAATGCCTGAATGTGTTAAGTATATATCGTGTTAACAAATTTTATGTGTTCACCCTCCACCACCTTTAACACTTCAAGACAGTGTCTCTTGCTCTGTATTTTGCACTTCACTGAAAATCCACTGTTCTGTGAGAAGCCAGGTAAGCACTGCCACCTCTGCCACTTCCGTGTCTGCAAACACAGTGGTACAAGAAGTCTCACCAGCCAAAAGTTGTTCCAGGTATACTCTGAACCACAGCTAATACTCAAGTACCCAGAACAAGTCCACCCAATTTTTTCTCTACAAGATGGGCTGGCATGCTGACCTTTCTGCTGCCCTTCTCCCATAAACCTACACCTACCCAGAAAAGATGCCAGTAGAATACAGAGTGCTCCAAAGTTCCACCAATGATGCCACAGAGATTTACAAGCAAGTCATTAAGTGAAGATAATATGAACACAAATATGCTAAGCACTCTTCACAATGCATTTATGTGCAAGTTGAGCTAACTGAAATGCTCGAGGAAGGCCTAGACTCTAGATTAGGTATGCTGCCCCTCCTCCCAAATTAGTAAATTCTTCTCCCCTACTACTGCAGATGAAGCAGGGAGCAGCCTGGATACCAGCCCCAGAGCTCCCTAATGCAGCCATCATAGCCACTTATTCCCATTTGAAGAAGTGAAAAATGTTTTTGCATTGGTGGGAGAGATGCACATAAATTAAATTGTTTTTTATTTGGGCCACTTTTTGCTGTCGATTTGGTTTTCATGACTTACAAAAATAGGTAAGGAAAAGACATTTTATTCTTAACTTACATGAAGAGTTATTAAAAGAGTTGTTAAAAAGACTGTGTAAGGCTGTGGTTGTTCAATAATTAAATGGATGGAAATACCCCAAGTCAAAGGGCAAATCCATCTATAGAATTGCTATCAAGGAGAGGAATTGCTGAAAATACAATTTGTTCTTTTATAACAAGAAAACCATGTATTGATTCAAATGTTATCTCTTGTCTGGATAGAGTACCATTGTTAAATTTATTTAATACAATGAAATTTCCCAGTCTATTGTATTAGTTGTTTAATACAGTTAGAATGAAGTTAAATAAGTGTTTTAACGCCTTACAAAGTTTCAAATGAAAACTGAGCAGTAGTGACATTTCTTGACATCACAAAACAGTTTTTCATTTATTTTACATACTTCATTTTCTGTAATATTTCCCTAAGTAGCAGAGAAGCAACATACTTAATTCTGATATACTTCATATACTAATAGTTACCAAAGGCAGCAATTACTATTTCTTGATCACATTAAAACAGACACAACCATACTTCCATCGTCACTGTAGTAGTCTTCCTGGTAATAAACATAAAACAGCACAAGTTTTTCTAATCAGGTATGAGCAGTTTTGCTTTCTCTGCAAGAAGTGCAAACTGGTAAGACTTAAGAGTCACTGCCTAAGAGAACAAAAATAACTTCTGCATGTTAAGCATATGTGCACATATATTACCTACTATTAAATGAAAAATTATATATTACTACTGTCAAATGCACTTTTCTCAAATCTTACAAGAAGAAATGGTAGCAAAACCCCATCTACTTAAAATGTGCTGGTTTACTCACTGATGAGATGTGCAAGAAAGTAACTTTTTTTTTCTGTGTGTGTGTGTATATATGCATCTCTACGTTTCAGGACAGACAGAAAGCAGAGCTCATGGTCTGATCCAGTTTGCCACATCCATATCACCAACTAGACCTTCTCTAAGCTGTTTGTGCCAGACTTCACTTCAGGCCAGCTTAGCTGAGTTTATCACTGCATGCATTAGGGGGCTGGTGAGACAACACTCTCTATTCATGGGAGGATCTTCCTGCAGTGCAGCCAAGATGAAAGCAAGGGGAGCAGGGGGACAAAAGCTGTGACTCAGCTCTGGCTTTGCTCTCCAAGGATTTTTTTTTTTTCCCTTAAGGTGGCTGGAGGGAAGACACCATTCCCTCAGCAGCCAGGAGTAACTTTGTCTTTGGTCCACAACAGTTTGTTTTGCTTGCGACATCAGTGGAAAATAGTATCAAGCTAGGGCCTTTCATAATAAATCAACAAACAGAAAACTGCCCAAGATCTGTAAGTGGCTTAATACTACTCTGAAATGCCACCAGACAACACATCAATCAAAAGCTGAATGCTAATTGCTCAGGTATCAGTCATATGAAAACAAGTCCTGTCACTATTTGTTCCATTTCCAAACTCCAATTTGATTAAATATTTGCACTGTTAGTATTTAGGCACTCAAGCTTTACCGTTGCAAATGCTGCTGATGGAGAGTAAGGTACACCCCTCAGTTTTGTGTATTCTTTGTGTGTAAAGCCCCAACTGAATTCTACAGCTTAAAATGTAGCCCTGAAAACATAATTGGAAATACATATTAATGCTGGATAATTCAAAATTTACTTTGAGATGAGGAATTAGTACTTGTAATTTTAAAATACGAATTGAGAACAAATATTTGTAAATCCTCAATGTGTTAATAATTATTCACTGAAATTTCAGTAATTGTGGATGATGACTGTGTTGAAAAATGTTGTAGTCTGTTCATAAACAAAGGCTTCCAAAAGCTAAGTACAGCATTTTAAGCGGATGTATACAATTTAACAGTGCCAAAAACGGTAACCTTTTAACTAATCACTTAGCAAATAGCTACTTTTCCTAAACATAAAGCAATCCTATTAATTCAGTCTATATAAACTTCCTTTCTGAAGTGGATACAGACTTTACTGAGGCCTTGTTTTCTCTAACTTTGTTTTCGATATATCTGAAACCATCTCAGTGAAACAAAGTGAAGAAATTTAGTTCATGCCCGTACAAAGAGACAACATAATTTGGTTTCCCATGTTAAAACCTGTCATACAATACCTTCAAAAATTAAGAACTATGATGGCGATTAATGCTGCACTGATTTACAGCAAGAAATGAGTAGATATAATCCACCAGTATCACTTATGTACTGCATCATCAATAAACAAAATGACATTTTTACAAAAAAAAAAAAAAAAAGACTGAGACTTATGAAGTTACTCAGCCATCTGTGTTGTTAGGACTGCAGGCTTTCAGAAATATTTAAAACAGGCTAGCTAATACACATTCCTATATATAATTAAAAGTGGTGCTTGAGGGATTCCTTGACTAAAGTATGGTATTTTATTAAAGAAGTTTTTGCATGGGAAGCCGCTATTCTACTAAATTACATATACAAAAATAAACCATTTTACCAAAGTATTTAAGTTTACATATAAGACAAACACTGAAAGGAAAATGCTTAGAATAAAATCTTGGTTGAGGCATCTCTGGAAACTTCAAATTTATTGAGCAGGTTTATATTTACCATCAGCATCTATTACATCTCTCAGAGTTATGTCTTTCAGCTTCAAGAATTTGAAGCTAGTTACATTTCTGTGTCTTTTCAGTCTTTTTTTCATAACTGAGATTATTATTAGCATAAAAAGGTAAGAATTAGGGTTAAACTTTCCTCATATAATTTCAACAAATACTTATGAGTCAGTCTATTTGATACATTGTAAGGGTTTAGATAACTTTTCAAATAGAAATCTGCAGTTAAAATTGAATGAATAATTTTAAATATTAAAAATAGAAATAAATACAAAAAAGAAAAGGTTTTAATGTCACTGACACCTCTTTGAAAAACATACTTTTTTGAATATATTTCCAGTAAGATTTAAATTCCTATAAAGCTTTTTCCCACTTAATGATTGTAATTCAAAGGACCTATTAGACTGTCTCTAGATGACACGTATTTCTTACCAGTGTTTGAAATTACAGTAGAAATAGTTTTTTGTATGGACTTTAGGGGTTCCTTAGCAAATATATAGAGATCACACAATTCTGAGAGCTCTCAGCTGGTCTCAAGCTCTGGATGCCTGCAGGAATCCAGACAAAGGGAAAAAAAAAGGCTCAACAGCAAAAAAGGCCCAGATTAATTGAGGCCTCATCTTGGTGTTATTTCTACCATACAAATCCATGGAGGACAATCAGATCTTCTGATTGTTATAGAAGCCTGTGAATGCTCTATGTTCACTTCAAATCAATAGTGCTCCTGTACAGGAGGAAACTGGAGGAGGCCAAAAGGAAACCTGGAGCTTAGCCAGGACTCAGGTGCCTCCAGATCAGCCCACCTGGACCAATGGCACAGGCACCTCACTCCAGACCCAGAAGAAGACCCCGAGCCAGCTGCCTCCTCAAAGCAAAGCCGGGTTTTAAAGAACTGCCCTCTAATAAAATGTATTTGGCTCAGGGAGAACATAAGCCCTCGCACACCGTCCATATTTCTGCAAGGACGCCTTTGTACATTCTCGTAAATTCCTTCTTAAAGTCTTATCCAAGGCAAAACCATGATTTTTCAAAAGCCATGGATTGGGACTAACCAAGATTAGGGGAAGCTGCATTTACACACACAATTTAACATCATTACATAAATGTGTAATTTTCAGTATCACAATTGCCCACCTTGTGTTATCCCCCAGTAGAGAAACACAAAGGGAACCTCTGAAAATGAAGAGCAACCAGCAGGAAGATTTCACAGATGTCCTCTGTTGCTCATTACACTAAAACTTAGAATGCTCATCTCTCATAAGTCAAGAAATGTAAAATATTTAAAAGGAGAGGAAAAAAGGCATTGAAAACCAGATTGCTTTCGCTGTCTGTAACCCTTTTTTTCCAGCAATTCATGACTAAACTTGCTAAAATTATGCACGTTTAGTGTGTGCATTACCATAGCATCCTCTCTGGTTCTTAGCTTTCTTTTGCAGGGCTTTATCAAAGTACGCTAAATAATTACGGTCTCTTTTTTACACCATTCCCAAAGTGCTTCCTTTTCCAGGCCTAATTAGTTCTGATATTCAATGTAATTAGTTGAATTTAGAAATTTCTATGAAAAAAGGTTGTTCTTCAGCTTCTCATCAGATTATATCGGGGAAAAAAATTCCAGTGAGAGTTAAATATCAACAATATATTTGAAGTCTTCTAAAGATATTTCTAAAAAATTAAAATAACATAAAATTAAACAATCATATGGAATACAATTCAATCTACTATATTTCTATTGGAAAGGGGAGGAACCCCCCCAAAAAGCAAGGTTAAAGACCTATAAAAACAAACTTTTCTAAGAGAGTAAAACATCAGATATGAAGTCATAGTAAACTCTCCATTTGTGTAAAGTCACATATCTGTATATACATAAATAAATTAATAAAAAAGCTGCACATGTGAGATTTCAAGGATAACATCAAATTACTCATAATGGAGAAAAAAAAGTTGATCGATCTCTCTTTTTTTCAAATTATTCAAAAGAAAAGAGCGCTAGACTTTTGGGCTTGCCTTCTTTGTTTTGTTTTTAATTGTTAGGGCAAATTTATTTATGTGTTAATCAAGTTTCCGGTGTCTTTAAACATCTGAGAATTTTACACTGAAATATGAGCTCTGAAGTTGAGAAAGTTAATTGATTTCACTGATGAAAATAAGCCATTACCTCTGTGACCAGCCTGATCTGGTTTGGAGTTCTCCCCTACTTGTAATAAAAGAGAACTTGTAGAGACAAAAATTAGCTGTGTTATCTGCTCAAAGTCTCCAACCAAAACATGACATCCTAATGGCCAATTATAGCTCCACACCTGCTGTTGGGAGGAGAACCTCGTTAATACTTAATTTGAAGAAGAGCCACTTTAATGTTTTCTGAAAAATAACTAATAGCTGAATAGCCACTTCACCAAGATGGATAACCCATAGGAAACCTTTTCTGAGACTGTCCACAGAAGTCAGAGAAACAGGAATGATTGTTTTGCTGTCTGAGGAAAGATGCCTGAAATGCAACTTTTTGTAGTTTTTACACAAAAACAGAAGTAGCAGTTCCAGCATCTCTTCCCTCTGGTTATCCAGAATATGCCCAGCCTAAAGACTCTCTCTTAAATATATCATTCTCTGAACACTAATAGACACATTTAGAAAGAAATGTTTTGAAGACAAAACCCAGCATAAGTAGAAAATTTCCGTAGGCTATTGTTTTAATGAACTTTTATATCCAGTGAGTTTTGCTCATGATAAAGTAACACTAACTATAAAACCAGACTGAACAAAGTCAGTTTCCTGAAAACAACAGACTGAAGAACAGTGCACCCCTGTGCACAGCAAAGTCACACAGCACTGGAAAGCCCAGGATAATGTCACCAGCATGATGCCTTACTAACACCTTCCAGTTGTATCAGTTGTATAAATAATAAGGTAGGTTCACCATATACAAGTATTTTTTTGTCAAAGAGTGTGTGAAATATAAAGAAAGATAAGGCTGAAAGTGCTTGCAATATTTCAGATAGAGCAGCTGTTTACAACTCATGTTTTAACATCTATCAACAAGCTTGACTACAGAAGATACAAATATTATCTACCTGTCCCACTGCATGAGATATAACAGATGTCCCCAAATCTCTCTTTTGCACTCACCCTCTTCAAGATCCTGCATGGCAATGCACTTCTCATGCTGGAAATGATCACAGGGGTGATAAAGAGTGATGCAAAAGACTAAAAAGACCAAAAGTGTGGCTATAATAATTTGCACCCAGAGGCAGCCTAAAGGATGGCTTACAAAAATCCTCCCAACTGGTGTGAAACTAAGAATAACTGTAATAGAATAACATTATATGATAAAAACTGAAAAAAGAGGTCATAACATCTGAATTCTTTCTTCCACAATAGAGTACAAGTTAAGCCATTTAATTTCATCATTTCAGCTGCTGCACCCAACCTAAAGCCAATGGTGTTAGTCTTGATTTATAAGTCATTATGAAGGAGATTAAGATTCGCCTTAGTAAAGCCATAAAGACTTCCAAATTATGACTGATTTGATCAGGGTTGATTATATAAGACCTATTTAGAAGTCGGTGACATTGTCACGAGGTTTCCATTCCACCCTTTTATCAAACTCAGTCTGGTCAGGCTAAAATTTCTATAACTGTGTTTTCAATTCTACTAGTAAAAATTATAGTTAAGAATAGCATTGAGAGTCAGACTAGAGAAAAGATTTTCTCCTATCAGAAATATAAATAGTATAGCTATTTTCCTGGGAAGTATCTCAAAGTGTCCTTGGAGTTGCAGGGAAATTCAGTGTTCCTGGTTTGGAACATATCCAGTCTAGTCCCTGTGAGAGGAGCGAGAGAAAGAAAATATCTGTAATAGGAGAAGTTGCAGTTGTTAGAAGAAGCTGGCAACTGTATTTCAGTGCTTCTCACTATGCAGGTGGCAGTGCACCAGGGAGAGGTCAGAAAAGAACTTTTCTCTTTTTCTTAACTGACTTCCATTGCAGCGAGCACAGAAAATGAAGCCCCTGTCCTTGTGCTATCTCCCTCTCCCAGCGCTTCCTTCAGTAAGTGTGGAATAAGAAATAAGAATGGTACTGGAAGGTGAGCTAAAAATAAAAATACCATGAAAACCAGTGAAGAACTGAAGAACAAATGGCTCATCACAGAGCCTAGGCCACCCTCCCCCACAAAAAAAAAAAAACCTTCCCACAAAACCACACAAGTTTTCATGGAAAATTAATTGAATTTATATCTGATGAAAATCCATGGAGGAGAAACTAGATGTCCTAGAGCAGGAGCCTGGAGAGCAGAAGCCAGGCTGGTGAGCTATTGGACGTGAAGGAAGACCACCAGGAGTGGCTTGAGGGTGGAAGGGGGAAGCAAAGCAAAATCGGAGAGAGAAGCAAGGTCAGGCACAGATCACAGATCTCTTTATGCCCCAGACTTCACTGTTCCTGTGCTGTCAAATGTCTGCAAAAAAATCACCCTCGGGGCTATCTTGAGCCCATTAGTCTATTGAGAGAATGCCCAATTTCTATGAATTTAACCCCATTGGCAAAGATTACATGCACTAATGATAACGTAGGAAGACACATACCCGCACAACATCTACCACGAAATTATGCCCTAAAAACATTCAAAGTCACAGCAGTAATTGGTCTGAAAAACTGATTACAGCTGCCTTTCAGATGGATCTCAAATTTAGCACGTAATTCTAACTTTGGTAGTTCTGTGCTGTGGCTTCTTATTTTTCAGATGGAGATATTAATGCCTGGTAGGCAGCATGAAAAAGAGGCTGCCCAACGTTTGTGAAACATTGAGATTACATGGGAATGAGAACCAGGATGTCACTGTGCACTTAAAAGCTTCATAAAAAGGCACAAGAGCAATGGGAAAAATGAACAGTTGCATGAGTATCATCAAATACAGCATTTCCTAGTTGTTGACATCACAAGTTCGAGATAATTTTGTGCTCATTTCTACAAGAAATACCAGATGTCTCACAATACATAGTAGACTTTACATTTGGAGTATCTTCCTAATTTAACCTCAACTATTCAAGTATAGATTTTCTTGAATTTTCACATTAAGGAGAGACTTTACAGAAGATAAAGTTGCCATAGAGATGCATATGCTCCTTTCCAATCATCTCAAATATAGTTAGACACAATTAATTATTCAGTTCACCACAGAACATTTGTACTTTTATGTGAAATATTCCAGGGTGAGAGATATTTTTCAAGTATGTTAAAAAAGAACTTCAAGTAGTAGTAAACGGTTGAAGGGGGAAAAAAAAAAGTTAAAATAATGAACAGAAATAATTCTGTTCAAAAATTAGGTAGAATATCAAGCAGTTAGGGATCCTTTCCAGGTAATTCACTATTCCGTTATCATTCTCATAGACGCAGAAGGTTTTGGAAAAAAAGGAGTTGTTTTTCATTTACTTTGCATGTCTACAAGGGACAAAACCGTGTGGTGGTTCACATGTATGCTTATTGAAAGATTATACGAATTTCTGTTTTAAGAGATAATATAAAAGTAAAGACTAATATTGTAACACTTCTTAATGGGAGTGAAAACAAAAAAATACTGATGAAGACAATCTGGAGCTGCCATGCAGAATGCAATCCTCTTGACTGGCAGCTGTGGCTTGGCAATACTGAGAACTTGTGCTATTTGATTAAAACAACATCAAGATGGAAAGATCTCTTCAAATTAGAGGTCAGAAACATCAGTCTCTGTTTTTTTTGCAGTTGTCAGAAGTGATACAGGGTAATTAAGTCTGGAATAATGTCAGACAGGTGGTACTCTTCTTTTGAAGCAATTCATTAGGGAAGGCTTGTCACTTGTGACATTCCCACATAAATCCTGGTGTTTGGTCTCTTCTCCAAATCACGTTAAATTGTTCTATTGAATATGAAAATACTTCAAAAGGGACTATATAGTCTATCTCACACAACAGCTTAAAACTTCATCTGGCAATCATTTAACCAAAAAAAACCCCACAAAAACCAACCACAACAACAACAAAAAACCAAAGAAAAGTCGCGCCACAGATTCCAAACCTTATGTGTAAGCAAGTATTTGCAAAGACATACGGGAGATGGAGAAGATGCTATCAGCAAGGAAACCAGAATAAGCATTGCCAGGATGAACAGCAGATTTGGGCAGTGAACAACTCCCATTTGAACACCATTTTATTAACTCAACTAGCTTGTCTATTCTCACTATGGCTGTAACAACACCCCAAAAAATTTCACAAGTGAGCAAAAATTATGACCTTGTTCTATAATATGTGGCATAAATTTCTATTTTTATTGCTCTATCAGTAACTTCAAATAAGACCTCTAAAAATATGAAGATCTTGTTATAAAATCAACAATGCAATTTTAAAAAGTATTATGCACTGAAAGACTCAAATGAGAAATGCTACCAGTAAGCTGGAAAGAGAAAGGACAGTGTCAAAGTAACTATAGCTTTCACTTTTAACTGGGTATCTTCATAGAAAAAGTTTTTATTTTTCAAAATTTGGTTAATTTGTTTTAAACTGGTGGGAGAGAATGAACACTGAAATCCAACCCAAAACCCCAAAAAAATGCACTTCTGTTAAGGTATATTTAAAACAAATTGCAGAAACCTCATTTATAGTCAATACGGTCTTTTAAGACTACAGGAGTCCACCTGAGGAAACTCATTAAAAGCATAAGCAGTTACTAAAATGTCCTAAATAATTTATTATCTATAGTACCCATACTGGCCTATCTTGCAATTAGGCATATTGAAGGTCCCGTAGAATTATGGACTTGTTAGCTGGAAAGGCCAAATTTTAAAAGCTTTTACGTGATGAATAAGCATTTTTAAACACTCAGTTTTATTTCACAGGGTCAGGTATGGACCAAGACACTCTACTAGACTCCTCAGCAGTATGCTTAGACAAAAATTTATTCATGCTGCTGCAAATACATGTGGGGAAAAAAGATCATGATATTAACTTCATCTGGAGTTTTCAACAATATCCATTATAGCTTGGAAATATAATTTCTTTCTATTCTCAATATTCATATTAATTTCAGGAGATAAAGTATTTGATTTATAAGCGGAAGTCTTGATGCCTTACCTGAAGGTGTGTCAATTACTTACTGTTAATTTATCTGGGGACTTTCAAGGAAGAACACTTCAAAGATTTAGAAACCCTTAATGTAGTAGATGTTCTGGTTTTATTCGTTTAAAAAATAAAAATCACTGGCCATGATTTTGCACACATTTTTCCTACAAATAAATCTGTTTGAAAGTAAATTACTACCATGTTATTCAGGAAAGTCAAAGCTTTTAATTGCTCTGTGTAAATGCATTTTTGCTAAGAGAAGTCACTTGCATTGTGTAGTAGCCTTCTCTTCTCAAACTGGTATTCACACAAGCCATTATTATATCTAGGAGAAACTTCTTCCTGCATGTTACAGCATCTCTTGGATTTAAAAAGGCCATTAAATATTTACCTTTAAGAATGCCACTTATCTTCTAGTGACATGGGGGTGGGTTTATTTCTAATTAACACTCTAAACTGCAAAGATACTGACAAGAAGTACTGCAGGAAAGCAGCTTAAGTCGTTTTGCAACCAAAAAAAAGGAATTATTGATCAAGATGTTCACAGATATTTTCACTTTGGCTTCTGGTGCAAAAGGAACTGAAATTATAACAGTTTCAGGAGACAGTTCTGCCTTGAGTGTCAGAATTCCTAACATCCCATATTTTTAATGTGAATGTAAACAGTGAACAATTTTTTTTTTCCCCATCAGGGTTTCAGCAACGGAAGTGCTGATTTTCACCAGAAGCAAGCACCATTATTAATCTGCTCATAGAAAGACAGGTCAAAACACATGCTTTCCTGTATCAGGGGACTAAGGCACTTAAACCAACACTTTATGATACAGTTAGCCTTCAGAAAAAAAAGTTTTGTAAACAGTATGTACATGGCATGTAAACTGAAATACTCAAGAAATAGTTACTTATCTTACATCACACTAACTGTTGGTTTCCATGACAAGTGAAAGACTGCAGCAGCAAAGGTGACATATTTGCTTAGCTCTTAAGCCACAATGGTAGAGTCCCTGCTGAGAGAGATTCACTAAAGCCAGCTATATAAAGCCAAGCCTATTTTCAAGCATAAGCAGCAGTGTCTGAACCCTTGCCCTTGCTTTCTTTGGAATTAGAATTTGGATTTTACTAACTTCTTGGAGACTACAAATTGCTCCTCCTAACAAGCAGATTATTTTCAAAGCAAAAGGTCACTGTGGATGTTGCCATTTCCTTTGCTGGATTCAAACATTGAGGATTTTTTCCATTATATGTTTGCATGTTTATATTCTTTTGGGTTTAATTTACTCTATAGCTTTTTTTCCAAAAGGTTAACTTGACAGAGGTCTAACCCAGAATGCTTCTCACATAAAGTGATCGAAGTATTTTAATAATGTTACAGAATCACAAAACTATTCAGGCTGGAAATGACCATTAAGATCATTGAGCCCAACCATTACCCTAACACTGACAGGTCCACCACTAAACCATGTACCTAAGCACCACATCTACACATTTTCATTACACTACCTTCTCTGCAATTAAAAGCTGGTTAAAATATTAGGGCAGAGCACCAATCCAATGCTCAAAATGGTCATTTGCCTTATGATCAAGTGTAATACCCTTGTCCTTACAAGAATTTCCACTAAAAACAGGGAAGATGAAGGGCAAAGACAAGCAAGTGAAAAAAAACCCAAATCATTTCAAGCTGGACAATTCTATGATGTTTTAAGTCCAAGTCAGTTGAGACGTTTCAGACTTCCAAACACAGATGTGTCAGCACAAAAGTGAATGATGGCTGCGATAGCCCTTGCACAGCGAAATACATCACGGGCAGCCGCACACACAGCAATTTCATGGGAGACAGCGACAGCTTCTTCCAAGATGGATTATCCCTACAACATCTTGATTTCCTCACTACACGGTCTGCAAGTCAGGCCAGTCTCCCAGCAAATCTGGTACAGGTGTCAACTCTCTTTAGGCAGCAAGTCTCTTTAGGCAGGTATCTGCTCTCCAGAGCAGCCTGCCTGTGGCTGCTCCCACAGACCTCAAGGGGAGCCCCAGCATCACTCAGCTGTGCAACAGGTTTGCCATCAGCTTGGGAGCAACAACTTTTTTTGTCAAGTCTTTGTAATCAACTTTTAGTGCTGTGGCCTTCTATGCTCCTTCTGTGGGTTATACAAAAGGAGGATGTCTCTCAGTGGCATACAAAACAAAGCCCTGTGTAAGCGATACAGTAAGAGTAAGACCCACTGCTGAAGCTATCACCTGAAGCTAAGCAATCACCCATCTCGAGATTTGGGTAATACACAAGTCTTCCCTGCCTGCAATCCCAAATAGAGGAGTTTACCTGCTTGCTAAATATATTCGCACTCTCTTGATAAATGTCTTCAAGCCCTCCAATACTTCAGCTTTTCAGACACCAGAGCACTCTGTTAAGGCTAAGGCAAGAGTCTTTGGCTCTGAAGCAACTATTAGCTACTGCATCTAGATTTAAGGACATTTTGATTTCTAATTCTCTCTTCTGATACAGCATAATTCCCTTTCCTGCAAGACATAAATCTATATAATTCCTGAATGTGAAGTAGAGTTTTGAGAGCTCCAATATTGTACCTTGTATTTTAACACATTAACCATTCCTACAGATATAATGACAGAATTAGTATGATCTACCACTTCTTTTCAAAATTACTGAAGAACTTCAATAATAAACGAGCCAAAGCTTCCTACTTGTCCCTGTTCTTCTCAGTCTAAGCATGGCTGTCTCACTCTTCTCAGTGAGCTTTTCCTACCTGTACCTCACAGAATGCACTTTTAGATCTGAATGTTTTAACAGAAGTGCTGTATTGAGCACACCTGTAAATGTGTCCCCAACTTTTAACTCTAGATACTATGTGCTTTGCGTTACAGTGCATCAAAATGATCAGCTGCAATTAACACCTTGGCAGGTTGTACACACATCGAGTTGGATAAAGCTTATATTGTGTGCATTGAGCCTGAATTCTTGTAATAAAGCAGAAATGAGAAGCAGAATGAAAAGATGTATATTTGGTTAGAAGAATGGAGGCACAAAAACTTTAACTGCTCCACCTGAAGGCAGAAGCACCACCTGTATTAAAGACAGGAAAGGAATGTTTCCATCTTGAACATCAATCTGATCCCGAATCCAAATCTCTGTGTGTACTACGAATGCATTGCAAAGGATGGAGCAGAACACGGGTTATCCAATCTGCAACAGAGATCTGCAGTGCTGCTCCTTAACATGGCTAGGAGTCATTGCTGTAATAATGGTACCATTTAAGTTGAAGGGACCCTTAAAGGTCATCTAATCCAATCCCCAGGCAATGAGAAAGGACATTTTCAACTAGACCAGGTTGTTCAGAGCCCCATCCAACCCGACCTTGAGTGTTTCCAAGGATGGGGCATCCACCACAAAGTAGCAGTTTTTATCACATAACCCACAAAAAAATATAAATTCTATTTTAGACAGGAATGATTTTTGCCTACTCAAAACCATGCCATTAATGAAATCAAGCACACATAATGGAAATCAAATAATTTTAAAATCTCATCATGAATAGCCTGTCAGTTACATACAAAATGCATCTACTTATGTTTCCATAAACTCACTCCAGAAAAAAAAACTACTTGACTTTAAAAACCAGCTTAGCTTCCATACCTTTCCCAGCACAAAATTGTGCCTCAAGCTAATAGTTACTGTTGGCAAACAAAACGATCTATGATTAAACAGCCCATTTTCTTTCTTTAAAGATTCCTGAAATACCCTGATGTTCTCACAGTAAACAGCTGCCATTCACAACCGCCTGCTAAAAATAAAAACAAAATACCCAATTTGGACAGATAATGGAATTTAAAGCAAAAACAAAAGTAGGTTCAGTTTGTGGCTAAAACTATTCCCCCACCCCAAAACACACTATAATGCAATCAATGGAGTTTTGGCACATCCTAAATACATTTTTAGATAATGTAAGCAAAATACACCACAGTAAATCAGATGAATAAGTAGCATTCTGTGCGGCTGGCACAGAAGCAGTCGACGCATTTAGGGCAAGGACTAGGAAGCTGTCGCGCCAACAGCAGCCCACAAAGCCTCCTTTGGAGCTATGGTGGGGCTATCTCAGCTCTTCCCGTGTCCTTGTCAGCTTGAAATATCCAGCACAAAACCCAGAAATTTCCTATTAAATTGCTATACACTTTTTAAACAAAAGTAAAATAAAACTCTCTTTAATCTTGTTCCAGGAAAATTATTGGGTCAACTTCAATATACAGCTTTGTATAAAGCAACCTATATCATACTCTTCAATGGTGTACAGTAGAAAGTGCAGGGATATTTTAAGCAAAAATGGTCTTGACAGCTCCTTATAAACCCTTCATTTCCTCTACCACAACAACGAATTGCTGCCCAGAGCTAATGCTGTCCAAAGTAAGCACATGTTCATATTTGCCTTAAAATATTCATGTATCAAATTAAATTTTGAATTTCACATGGCTTTGCCTCACTCCTGTCAGTTCTAATTACTGATTATTTTTGGTACCAACAGCTTATATTTATATAGACTTCTCAATCACAAATTCTTCAAAGTAATCTGATAAAGAGATCTCTCGCCCACCACTACAATGTAGACCCCATTGGGACTGAACTTTATTCTGGGCCAATAATGTTATAATTTTACAAAGAGATGAGAAACTTCGGCAAGATCCTATGGAGAAAATTTAAACAGACAGTACAGTTACCATAGCAGAATTTTTTGCCAGGCAATTGAGGTTAACTCCTGCCAAAAAGCCATAGAACATTTGAAGGCAGGAAGTAATCTTGGTTATGTTCTAGCAATTTCTTATTCTAAATGATGTAATAAAAGTTAACATAGGATATTCAGAATGCTTCCAACGCTTACAAGTATGAACTGCTGACTTTATAGAGTATTAATATTTGCATGTACACGCACGTTCAGTGACTTTATGTCTGCTTCCATTTTAAAAATAAATCCTTAAAGTTCATTTAATCTGTTCAGAGTCATCAAGGATAAAAGAGGACAGATAATGTGAATAATATAAATGCTATATTTTGGTTGTAATGCCTTATGTAAATGACTGAGAAGCAATTTAAACAGTGATTTTTATTCCCAACTACAGCTTTATCAAAAATATAAAGAGATAAAGCTGAGGAACTTCGCAGACAGATTATGTTTACAGTCAAATTGTTAACCTGCATCTCCTCAATAGGAAATGTAAGTAAAAAAGCATTAAGGAAAGTGGTGCCACACTATTTTCCCCTTAGAATTTAAGACAGAAAATCAGCATGGAATGGGCAAGAGACTACTGAAATATAAAACATAGCTTTATGTTTTCTGCAGTCTAGGTGGATTTAAGCATGATGTTTCTATGCTACCCAAGAGCAAGTACTGGAATACTTGCATTATTAACTGATCCTCCATATTTTTCACCCTCAGACTCCTAAGTTAGGCAGAGACTCCACTCTACATACACTCTTACTTTCAGAGAAAGATTTGGCAACAGTGATCAGAAACCACATCAGTCCATATTTATGTAGTTAGCAGCATCTTCATAAGTTTGATCAAATAAAAAAAAATCCAAAACTGACACACGCAGACCGCACAACAACAAACCACTGATCTGAACTCAGCAAAGCTGGTACATCCACGCAATATACTTGATGATAAATGGCGCGAATATGATATTGCACGTGGAATTTCAGGAGCTATGAAAGCAAACAAACTTAGCACATAAATTGTACTTTTAAAAGCATCAAAACTACTACTTAAGCTAACTTGGAAAAGCTGAGGTGGCTGTGCAGTGGTGAAAAACCAGGAACAAGTTTTCTTTCCACAAAACAGCTTGCAATGAATATCCTGGAAGCAAAAGCTGTCAAATCTAGCCATAGGCATAAACCAAAAAAATACAAAAGTCTTAGGCCTGGTCACACTGTCTGACTCCTTTACAGGTATTTACAAGACCTAAACCAAAATAAAAGGAAGTATTTATTCATAAGTAACTCATTCTTTCAGTACATGCTGTTGAATAATGTCATCCTTTCTTCTGAAAGAGCCAATAAACACAGCTAATAGATCTACGTTTAAAGCTCATGTTCTGGTGTGTAAGTGATTTTCCCAACCAGAGGTAATGTACAGCCAGGCAATGCACACACCCCACCCCTCTGACTGCCCATTGGCTTTCCTGATAAAGAAATTAAATAGATAATATAAAAAAAAGCTCCAGCCTTCTCCACTTCAACATGCATAAAGTCTTCTCATGTCTCACACCATTTCCTCCTATGTTTCCATTCTTGCCTTGGTACCTCAGGGTCAGAGGTAACAAACACCTTCTTGTTTCAGGGAGCTGACAGAATCCATCACTCTTCCCCACACTGGCGCTACCAAACCATGTCACCACCTGAACATGCAGAACAGACATGGCAATCACACAATTATGGAATGTTCTGAGTTGGAAGGATCAAGGACCCACAAGGATCACTGAGTCCATCTCCCGGCCCTGAACAACACAAACCCAAGAGTCACAGCACGTGCCTGAGAGCATTGTCCAAACGCTTCTTGAACTCAGTCAGGCTTGATGCTGTGACCACTTCCCTGGGAAGCCTGTTCCAGTGCCCAAATACCCTTTAGACGAAGAAACTTTTCCTAATATCCAACCTAAACCTCCCCTGATACAACTTCAGGCCATTCCCTTGGGTCCTGTCACTGTCACGACAGAGCAGAGATCAGTGCCTGCCCCTCCTCTTCCCCTCAGGAGGAAGTTGTGGACTGTGATGAGGTCTGATCTCAGTCTCCTCCAGGCTGAACAGACCAAGTGCCCTCAGCCACTCCGTGTATGGCTAATGAAATATAGTCACCTACTCCAGGTATCCCTGACAGTGACTGATCTTTATTGTAACACAGTCTTGCCCTGATTTGCCATTTTAAAGCAGCAGTCCTCTTCTGCTAATTGAAATTCAAACCATTGATAGATATGTGTTATAAAGGTCACATTGAAAAAGGATTTAGTATTAAGACATGAAAAAGCTAAGCTGTGTCAAAAGTGAACAGCAATTTATATGCCTGTCTTCTCTGCGGGATGCTGCTTTTCTGGAAAGGAAGGGCTGTGCTTTGGTGATCTCCTTCGCCCAATCCACTTTTCCTTCCTCAGCAGTCACCAACTCCCACTTGCATCCCACCTCATGTCTTTTTCACCAGAACAGCTGTCACTCCTCCCATCATACGGACTGCAGCTGAGAGATTTGCGGGAGAAACCCTCGTTTTCTACCTAGAGACAACACCACAGCAAGTGCCTGGTGCTACAAAAAAGTGACAAGGAAAGCACAGCCTGACTCCTGCAGCCCAAATGGTTGATGAATACTAACAAATCTTTACTGAGCAGATGCAGACTTTCAACATCAAACCTATTCTCCAGAGCACAATTTTTTCTCAGGGAGTGCTGGAACTTGACTGGGAAGACGTTTTGTCACCAAGGGAAAGAAAGGGCATAAAAATATAAATAAATTTTTCTTCATCACCATATTCTGTGTCTGAAATGGTTCCGATGTTTTAGATGCAGAATTTTAGACACTTGAAAAAAAGCAAGCAAAAGTAATCAGCCTAAAATACTCTAACAGTCTAGAAACTGTTGCCTTGACTGGCACTGTTTTGCAAACATCACCATAAAAAATTGGAAGTCCATACAATCAACCAAAGTGAAAGTGTACTTGTCAATATAAGAAAAGGAATTAGGATCCGACACAAAATCTGGTAATATTCTCCAACCAACAGCACAAGGAGCAGTATTAAAGTTAATATTCTAAATTGAAGCCATATTAAAGAGGAGCGAAAAAGGGATGAGAAGGTGGGTTCCCACCTTCCATCCAAAACATTATTAGCTCTTTTGAAAAGAACTAACATTCAACTGTTGGTATAATTATGCAATTCAGACATTAAGTGGACTTAAAGCTTTAAGCCAGATGTGACCATTTGATCATTTAATACAACCCGCACAGAGGTCATTAGGTTTCAATAACTTATCCATAAAATCAGCCAAATAATTCATGTTTGGCTAAAATATAACATTCAGAAAACAGTTGTTAACAAATTGAAAACACCTAAAAGTAAAAAATTTAAAACAACTCTTCATTATTTTTTCAGTGGTTAATTATCTCTTTTGTTACATATTAAAATAAAAATCTTTTATATATCCAGTGTTTAAAATTAATTCCTGTCCTTCCTTTTTTGCCTAACTTTTTAAAAGGAAAAAATCCAATTATTGTTCAGAATCTCCCTCTGTGTTGTATGAACTATCTAGACCCTCTCCTACACTGAAATAAAAGTAACCAGGGACCTTGTCTGAAGTTTCTTCAGTTCATTATTTTGCCACTTGCCTTCTCTAACATCCCTTGGAAGCATGACAGGCAGTGTGTGCTCCATGCCAGCCTCACCAGTGACCTGGATGAGATGTTCTGGCAGAGCAGATGATGGGTGATTTCCCTCATCCTTGTCATTCACAGCAGCAGTCATCTCCCAGCCTCTTCTGACAATTTCCCCATCTGTACACACGGGGATTACGCTTTCAACCTACAGGACTGCACTGACAGCTTGTGTTTAATTGCTGATTCACTGTGATCCCTGTCTGGAGCCAATTAGAAACCTAAGTCCCCAGTTTTGATGTTTGCATGTCAGAACACAATGATTTACTCACTTACAGAAATGCTCTAGGGCTAGCTGGTTTCGACGGCATTTCTATTACGAGAAGGTAATTCTATGCTTGAGGACAGGGCCATCAACACTGTCCTCTGAATTCTTCTGAGTAGGAACCTGAACCTCAGCCAGCCTTGTCTCTCAGGAGATTCTTCAGCTTTGGGCAAGAGAACCTGTCTGTCTCTCACTCTGACTGAAAAAATATTTGTCTTTTTCCTAGGAGATAACATTCCCTGTAAGCCGGACAAGTTTAAGCCATGAGACCATGACTCAGATGAGGCAAAGCTGGGAAGTGAAGCTGGGTGAGCTACCAGAAAGTCTGCACAAAGTAGAGCTTCCTCTCAGTTTTCAAACAAAGTTCCAGAAATCCTTAGCTCTGTCCTTATGAGAAATGAACAAAGTATAAATTCTAAAAACTTTTTGTGAGATGAAGGAATTACATTCTGACCATTGCTACATCCAAATTCTTATGCATTCTCTTTTAGGGGATTTTCCCAGTCTGAATTTCTTAATTCATGCCATTTCATAAAGCATGTATCCAATAGTCTCTACTAGAAAGAAAATAATTCCTACTCATACTAATGTATGAATCCGAATGTGATTCAACTGTCTTAAAAAAAATACAAGTATTCAGAAGCATTACTGCTTAAATAAGAAAAATACCAACATTCCGTATGGAATGTTTGTAGGACAATGAATCACTATAAAGTATACATAGTTAACTATTTCTGCTTTCAGAAAACAAAGAGTAATTTCTACCTTGACTCTAATTATGTTGTGAACAGCAATAATAGATGTTGTAGTATCAGTTCTTGCTACAATATTTTAGTAGTGGAATTCCATCTCGAACTAGAGGCACAGTAGCGTATAAGCAATGCTAAATTTATGAAATCCTTATTGAATTTTCTTCTATATGCATGCTCCTAATTACCCAATGTTTGGGGGCAGAGGGAGAGGAAAAAAGCACTTGGTATCCAAATACGAGGATCTGCCAATGCTACCTGACCATTTAAGGTCACCTTTAAACCTAATCACCTTCTGGGACATCTTATTACTTATCTCTGTTCTACATTCATGACTGATTTTTAATTAGTAGCTCTAGTATAAACTGGTCTGCCTTTACTCCAAGTGAAATAGCAACCAGAAGTTACAAACAGAAGTATCTTTATGCCTCACCACATGGCTTTTTAAATTTTTTTGGAGACAAATGAGCATTATACTAAATTTTCTAACTTTTATATTCATTTACCTATAGGAAAAGAAAAAAGACTAGCTCTACTTCTTTTTAATATTATAATATTATAGAAATAATAGAAACACATACGAATAATTACCCAGAAGAGACCCATGGGAAACCATTAAACTTGTAATATGTCATTAGAATAAAAAAAATATTATTGACCAGAGAAAGGCTACTGGCAATTGTACATACATCAATAAAAAGGCACAGGACCCTTTTAAAATCAGACTGGTTAGAAACTCTAGTAAGTAGGAGGCACAGAAACGGGAAGAGGTGATTTGGGAAATGATTCCTGGGAAATTTATTTTGACACCAAGGAAGTAATTTGACTTTTGTGCACTGAGTAATAAAACAATAAATCTTTAGCTGTATTAATGTGTTGGAATAGACTAGATGATGGAAGTGTTTTGGCACTGGGTTATGAGATAGGTTAATAGGACATTTTTGAAGCTGTTCTGCTCTAGTACTGAACTGACAACTCTAATAACCCTGAGTCATCACATCTCGCCGAGACACAAAGTTGTAATGATGGAAGTGATAGCACATTACTAACAAGACTCTACTTTCACAGTTTATGTCACCTCTTTCTTCCTGCTAAGGTAACTTTTGACTTCACATTGTTTTTACATCAATTCGAAGCTCACAGAAGCAGCCGGTGTTAAAAGATCCATGACAATTTCAGTCTAATCATATGATTAATACACAAATTTGAACATATTGAAGGTATTACAGAGATTCAAAGAATCTTTCAGAAACCAAGGACATTTTTAAATGAACTTATCTCTCACTATTTAAACTATATGGTCACTACCATATTAAAAAATATGCCCCCCCAGGTATCACTGCCTTTCCAATAAAATAAGTGTAAAGTGAAGAAGTATCTCTAACATGGTACTTCCAAGTGTACCAGGTATTGCTACACAGTGTATCAATACACAGCTAACACCAAGTATTGTTAAAAACCTGTACCCTAAAGAAAAGGTTTAGATGAAACAGTCATGGCCCACCTGACTCACTGACAGAAATTTTGAAGTGCATCTGGTTTTAACAGTTTTCAGCTCATAAATGGTGCAACAAAAAAAAAAAATTCTCTGATTTTTAATCTGCCAGAAAACAGTATTAATAAATATAAAAACCTTTGCCAATACAAAAAAAAACCCAAAAAACCAAAAAAACCTCCATCAGACACAATCAGATTATATCTACGAACCAGAACATCTGAATTCTCAGTACATTAACCCAACAGTAATTTCTCTCTTCCCTAAATAAAGAGGAAATTTCAGCAGATTTCAGACAATAACTCTGTGAGGGATGCTGGGGCTATTTTGTTACGTATGTATTCATTATATTCCGGCACTGGAAATGGACAAAAAACCACTGATTTTGGAAAAACTCCGAATATAGAGTAATTCTCAAGGTGGTAAAATATTTTCAAAGGTTGAAGTGTTTCCAGGTAAGCCTGATACTGTGATACCCTTGATACCCTATTTCTGTAGCAGTCACATATTTTCAATTACTGATGATCCAAAACACTGTAACCAGCTGAGAATACATGTGGTGTAGAGCTGGCAGTCTGATATTTCTACATACACAGGGCAATCTTCCGCTGGAAGTACAACCATAATCTCCCTAGGCTGATATATCACTTCACACTACATGATCACTAACAAAACAGGTGAGCTTTGACAAAGAAATGTAAATAGTCATGCAATAAAAAATAAAAATATTCTAACCATAAGAAACACTAACACTTATATAGTTCCAAACTCCTGACTGTTGTTCTGCCCTCCAACCTTCCTGTATTTTGTCCCTAGTAAATTCATACTGTCATGCCTTAAACCAACTTCCCCCCATCTTTCCCTTCCACAGTCGTCTTCCTCCTAGAGGATCTCTAGATGGGTTGCATTATTGTGCAGATGCAGTCACGGATATGTCAGAAGGAGCAGCCATAACCCCACTCTTTCCAAATGTCCTTCTAGCACTGGTGGACAGGTAGTCCCTTAATAATTGGGCTACTGCTACCAGCAATCTGAGCACAGTTACATTTGGAGAGTCTGTGGGGAAGCATTAATTCCTGCTCATATTCATCTTTATTAACTAACATCTCTTATTCTAAGTTTATTTTCCAAACAATCCTTCATTCTGGGTGCTTTTAACTGTTCTGATCTGAGAATGCTACAGAACTGTAGCATAACCATGAAAGTGTAAAATGCTACAACAACAAAACATCAGCTAGAGAGACAGTCCCAGCCAGCAACCCAGCTATCTGTACCTTACAAAAAGTTGCTGTGCAAGGATGGAGAACGAAGCTTTTACCCCCCTCCCCCCCAAAAAAACAATCCATGAACCCTACAAAGCAAGAGATTCCTGCTCCAATATCCTCCACAGAAGCCCACAGCATACAGCTGGGCAGCTTAGTCCATGCAACACTTGCCAAGCTGGGAGCAATATTGCTTCCATTATCCCTCTGAAGTCCATCTGGTACAGAGCAGCTCATGCCACACAATGCTGTTGTAATTTTTACAGGCTAACCCCGACACAAGCAAAAGTGAAATTGTAAGTGAGGCTCACTTTTGGCATCAGCCAAGATGCCAAATCTTGGACAATAAAATTAACTGATCACTCTCATTTTCTGTGTAAGCCACTTCCAGTTCAATTTATTTTACAGCTCTCATGAAAAATTAAGATTTTTATTTTAATTAACATTCAAAAATCAAGCCATTTCTGCTCCTAACGGAACACGGAATGACCACCTTTTTCAGCTAAGAATCTATCCTTTGAATATAAATGACTGAAAACCTCATTTAGAAACATTTCTTCTAGAAAGCATCAATCATACTTTATGATTTGTTTTTACCTGCTATATGATTTGTTTCCTTGAATTTTTAGCATTACTGAGCTGAGCCCAAACTCTTGAAAGCATTTAAATAAGCCAAGCTCTTAAGTCTCTTTCAAAAGCCAACACAAACTTAAATAAAATTGGTTTTAGTGAGCACCTCCAAGTCACTTTTCCAGCTGAACTGCAAGTGTTACTGCTTTTTCTTTTTTTTTCATTTTGTTTTTATGTTAGATTATCTCTTTCCTAGTCTTTAGAGTCATCTCTATTACTTATTTAAAGCAATAGTTCTAACTGTTTGAAAGTGAAAAAATGGCCTTTGGAAATGTTTAAATGAATATAGTTTACTTGTTGTAAGAATATCTCAAACAAAGCCAATTATACAACATCAGAAAGAAAATATATTAAGTCCAAAGTCCAAAGACAAACATATACAAGTCAAACCTGACATATTTGGAAAAAAATTAATACAATTTGACCAGATAATTTCACCACATATAACACTCCATTGTTTCAGTCTTAGTGATTTCTGCAGCACTTATAATTATTTAAGATAACAGTTCCTAAAACCATCTCTCTTTTGTGCCTGGTCTCTGTTGTAAATGAACCTGCAAACTGATTCCTCAAAGCAGATTATTCAGATGTTCTACCTGTAACCACCAGCTGTTCCCTTATTCAGCTGGTCTATCAAAAACAGGGAAGTTCACCATCAAAAGAACAAATGTGTGGGTAAGATGTTTGCACATACCTGTGTATCAGTAACCTACTTTTCTCTGGACAACTGCCAACACAAGCAGCAGATCATAATTCTTACCTGTCAAGCATTGTGCACCAGAGTGTTTCTTCTCAATTAACAAAGACAATTAAGAATCATGAATATTAAAGGCAGCATTAAAACCTATATTTGCTAATTGATACTACATCAACTGGTGAAGACAGGAGAATTAGCAACAGCCAATTTGCAATCTGTACAAAAGTGCTTCACATTCTTAACTCCTTATGGCCAAGCTCAGAAGCTCAACTGCTCATGCATCAAGTTCCACATATTAACTAGACACCACCTGAGGAATCTAATCAACAAACACTAACTACAACTTCTTATAAGGCCTTCAAATTGCATCTTTGAATATTATTTCACATCTTTGAGGAATCAAACTGCTAGAGTAGGGTCATTTCTAAAGAAACAAAAGCAATAGGGGTAACTGCTGACAGAAAAGTAAGATGTAATAGGAGAAACTTCTGTGCACAACTGAAAAAAGACAGAGGAACACATATAAACATCTATCAGGTAGGTAGGAAAGCAAATCTAGTTTACCATATGATGGAATTTGTAAGTGCTCTTTTTTCTTCACAAATTAGGGCAAAATGTGGGCTGCAACTCTTTTTTATATATTTTTTTTAATTTCTGGATTTATGATGCTATTTACTAAGATTATTCCAAAATCCAAAGGGAGAAAAGCCCAGACAACATCAGTGTTTTGAAAATAGCAAAAATAAGAGGCCTTAACATTTTTTTACCTAATGAAGTAACAATTTGAGAAAAAGAATCAATGAGTTAACACTTCCTGAAGATGTCACTGAAAAGTGGCTAACCCATTTTAATAGTTATTTCTTCAAACACTAAAAGGGTTCCTCAACAAAGTGAAGCTTCTAATATAATGCAGATAAATACAACTCTAGAATGGAAATGCATAAGAATGTAAACCAATCCAATTCAATAGATAAGTCATGACAATTTGAGATGTCAAAATAAAATGGCTGGTTGTTAACAGAATAATAAATTTTTAACCATGGCAACTAAGCCTTCAGTAAAAGAAATAACCAGTCCAACAAAAGATCAAGTCTTCAAAGCTCCTCTTTACAGTGTGCGCATAAGCAAAAAAACCCAACAACAACAAAAAACCGAGAGCCTAAAAACAAGATAAAATTAAAGTATTTGTAATTTCTTGTTCTTTTGAGCATCAGGTCCTTACAATTCCTTGTAAGGACCTGATGCTCAAAGCATGAGGAGAGCCTGATGCCATAACTCCACTGCAAAGAGCAGGATGTTTTTACTGAGTTTATCATGGCACTTTTGAACAAGTGCACATACTATAACACACAATTCTTACAAGGAGATTTGACCGAGGATCAATCATACCAGCTTGTCTAATGCTGGAATGAAGTGAAACCCTTGGAGGGAATCACAGAAGGAATTACGTACAACTATTAAGTTTAGCAGAAGAGTCTCCCACTAAATATTACCCATTAGCTTTTTCTAGGAACAATTAGCAGAATGCAAACTCTTACTCTAAAATGAAAGAAAAAGAGTGTTTGTGATCCCAGACCACTGGGCTCTTCCCGACCACAAGCACAAATATTCTGGCAAGAATCTGTGGGGTCTAATCTTCTTTGCAGCCCCTGACACTCACATTAGCACTGTCAAGTCCAGCAGTGAACACAGCATGGCATCCCTGCAGCTGTGGGTCACAGCACTGCAGGATCTCCTCGTGGAGCACGCACAGCACTGCTGCAATCCTAGCAGAGAATATGACCCATTCTGTAACCACTGTGTTGCAGGTACTTCTCCAGGACTATCAGGAGCCTCCTTTATCCACATATTTTGGTTGCTTCTTTCAGGAGGAGAAGTTAACCAGTCCAGGGGTGTCTGAATCTCAGCCTCAAGGAGCCAGGGATGTCAGCTCAGCAATGCTCAGAATTTCATCGCCACTCAGAAGCAGCAATCTGCCAACCCTCCCACAAAAGAAAGGAGCAGAGTCCTCCTGCAACAGAACTGATACAGTCTTAGTGCTCCTCTTCCCTTTCCAGTTGCACACACCAAAAACCCACCACACAAAAGAACCCCACCCTTTAAAAAAAAACAAATCCAAAAAATACATAGAACAAAACAAAACAAGAACCACTTTCCCACCCCAGTATAATCTGCTCTTTTTAATAGATCCTTTGCTTTGGTGTGAATTGCCACCTTCACTCCCCAACTGAGCAGGATCTGAGGACGCCTGACTTTAGGAATTTGAACCAACCTGGAAATTCCCAGACATAGTTCTTCTTCCTCAATCTGTCTGGGATTTATTCTGAGCTACTTTCTTATTCCAACATTGCAGTTATTTAGGACAAGCACTTACGTGAACCCCTGAGTAATACAAGTATTATTGCAATGGAGATAAACAAAAGAATTAGCTCACTGTGCGTGGGCAGGTCACTGGAAGCCACAGGTACCATGCTGCAAACTACCACACAAGGACAGAGAAGTGGGGAGGTACCTCTGTGATCAACAAGGCACTGAAAAATTTACTCCCAAATACTCTCCATGACCAAGAATTTGATCTCATAGGACCAGGCACAGTAGGTCCAGTTCCAAAGAAAAGTCAAATTAGGAGTGTTGGCACTCAGGTCTTCACCTCAGATACAGGAAAAACCTCAGTTAAAAGAATTATTTGAGGACTATCATCAGTGAAACAACATATGCTATGCTGCTAAGCTAAAAACATCCTGAAACCAAGACTTTTCAGGTGACATGGTACAGAAGTCACTTGTCTTGCAATCTGAGTTGAAAATGACTTTTGGAAAAATCACATAGGAACAGGCACTCCCAGGTCTCAGCAGAATCCAATTTCTTGGTGACCCTTACAGCTTAATACAGGTCAGCTGAAACCTACCAGACAACTTCTCCTTGGGGTTATCAAGGTAACCTTTTAAATAGCAATGATGGACACCCATTACTTAAGGAAATACCAACCTAAGAACCATGACATTACACTGGCACTTGCCTCAGTCAAACTGTTTACACTTCCTGAAGGAAATAGTTTTCTTTCTCTTTTGTATTGCACCAAGGAGAATGCCTGTCAGAGCCCACATACAGAAAAGGCATAGTACCTTTAAAATTTAAGAACTGATTACAAAAAATCCGTTGGTTATGACATTATTTGTCCACTTGGAATTTAGAAAGATCAGCTGCACATTATCACCAACATTTATGTATGAGTGTTACTTCTCACTCCTTGTTTACGCAAAGGAACTTTGAAAACACATAGACTGAGTTCTGGTGAAAAGCAGAATCCAAGAGGAGCAAAATGATCTGCATATCCATATAACTAAAAAATGAGCGTTTGAAACTATCACTACCAATCTGACGCAACAACCTTGTGTGTGTAATGAAGCTTGAGATGTTGATAAAGGTCATATGGCAAGACTGTAATGAAGATTCATCTACTTTAGTCGGATTTTCTCTGGCTTTACCTTTAATGGCTTCTCATTATTCCCACTGGCAGAGGTAGTCATGTTTATACACAAACTAATTAATGAGGAACTCTACCAAGACTTTCAGAGCAGAAACAATCATGCATGTTGACAGTTACTAATAGCAGGAGGGAATTCTCAGTCATGAAGGATGAGGACTATTCATAGCATTTAACTGTAGGCTAGTCACCTCATGGGGAGAAATGATAATTAAACTATTTTACTGATCACAAGAAAGGTAAGACGAGGCATGCTGAAATTTTTGTTTTACAGGTCATGAAAAGTTTGTATCTATTCAGAGAGGTTATTTCTCCCCCCGAAAAATGCATTAACAGATATGCATCTGTATCTATCTATCTATATTTCTTGTTCACTTGCTCAATCCTTGCCTTTTTTTCCTCTCTTCTTCTCCACTACCAGAAAATATATTCCATAAATGTCCAGTACGCTTTTAGGGCCCACGAGTCTCAAAAAAAAAAACAACAGCAAAAAAACCCCAACAAAAAACCCACATTCACTTTAGTAAGCAAGTATTTTAAAAGAAAACATTTAAAAAAACCCAAACCATAACATTTTACAGAAATATATGATGCTCTTTAAAGGTTTCAAAGTTAGGGTTACAGGAGTGAGTTAAAATTCTACGTAATATTGAGGCTGATAGCCCCAAATTAGCCTATCAGGGAACAGACAAAAATACTTCAGTCGTAACGTTTACTATTTTTTTCCTTGTAATACATATTCTAATTATAAATTATTCTAATGCACTCTTTCTACACAAAATAAAGCAATACAACTTATAATAAATTACACTTTGCGTGATATATGTAATAAATTATAAAATAATTAGATGGCCAAGATGCTATCTACTGATATTATTTTAATAGCAGGTGATTATTAATTTAAGAATTCCATTCAGTAAAAATTAGTACTTCATTTTCAAATTTAAGGATTGCTTTCAAGCTTTTCAAGTGAGCTGCTCTGATGTTACTTTGTTCCCAAACAGACCATTTAGAAGAATCACATACGAAAGGAAGTCTACTTAAACAACAGTAAATCTGCATTGACTGAACATGCAACAGCTCTCTAAACTCTTCTTCTTTTCTTGTTTTTTTTTTCCTTTTAAATAATATCCTGGCAAAAACTGCTGAAGAAACTCACAATTTGATTGTAGCCTCCATAAGCGATGATTGCCCCTGCAATTAGGCATAAAGACGGATTGTTTCTTTCTCATGAAGCCCTTGTTCCCCGTAGCATAACAAATTAGACCACTGCATAGGTCTAACCAAGCACATTGAAAGAAAAATGTAATAAAGACTGACAAACAGGAAAGGAAACAAGCTCGTGCATTATAGCAAACACTGGTCATAATGGGATATAAATCATTACTCTTGCTCTTAGAACAAAGACCGAAATACTTATAAATTAAGTGACTTACAAAATGCTGTCAATTAGAGACATCTTTTATTTTTAGTTCTTGAGAAAGCTTAAGTTGATTTGGCTTTATTTAATGTAAAATCAGAAACCAGCAGCTGAGGTTTGCTTGTGCCATAGCCTGACTCCAACATAACCACAAAACAGAATTCCAAACATAGAGACTGCAATGCTATCCAAGAAAGAAAAATGTTATCCCTTTAGCATCTGGTGCAGCATAAAGCCATTATGATACAATTAGGTAGACTAAGGAGCAGCTGCTAAGAAACTAAAAAGATGAAGAATTTAGTAACAGATTTCTGTCAAAGCATGTCTCTTGCAAAAATGTTTGCATTTTGCTCTGCTCAGGACACTGATCCAGGTTAAGCTTACAAGGTTCAACATAAAACAGATCAGTGATGTCTGACCCTGCACATGAAGATTTACTACACACCTCCACATGCTCAGTCCTCTGTTATATACACTCTGATGAAATTTAAATTTGCTACCTGTGCAAAGTGGCCATCATAGGGCAACCATGGAATTTGAAAAACAATTCATAACTATTTATCCTTTTTTCGACAGCTCTAAAAATTTTGCTTCAAAATTTGTCTTTAAAGTAAATGTCATTGACTTCTTTAAAAAATAAACAAGCAAACAAACTAATTAACAATCATTACACTATCATAAGAAGATTAAGCCGGGAATATTCAAATTTAATTTTCTGTGATTTTTCTATCATAATTTTCTTCATTCGGTCCAGGAATAGATCTGATTCTTGAAAAGACAGTTCTTTTTCTAAGAATCTGCATTCGTAAAAGAAAAAAAGCAAAACCAAAAGCAAGTGTCATTAAAAAAAAAAACCCAAACAAAACTTGCGTTCAATGTTGAAGTCTTAATACAAGCACTGTAGGTAGAACTACAGAACAGCTGAGTCTGGCAGAGACCTCCCAAAGTCCAAGTTCCATCACCACAGGAGGGTCAGGAAGGGCAGATTTTTCAGTGCCGCGCTCAGTCGGGTTTTCACCATCTCCAGTGATGGAGATCCCACCGTGTATCTGTACAATCCATTCCAGTGACCGGCCACTGAGGTAAAGTTTTCATGATACGAGACCTGAATTTCCCTCTTTCCAACCCGCATGGCTTGCCTCTTGTCCTGTTGCTGTGCACCTCTGAGAAGCCTCTGTCTCTCTCTTCTCTACAAACCTCCAGCCAGGCAGTTGTAGATGGCAATCCCTCTCACCCAGCCTTATTCTGAAAGGTGAATAAACCCAGCTCCTCCATGCCATGTCCTCCAGCACCCAAGCCTCAGGCAGCCCTGCTCTGGACTTACTCCAGTAGATCTGAGTCTAAATGGAAATCCAAAAGGAGAAATTGCATTCCAGGTAGGTCTCAGGAGACCTGATTTGAGACGAGGCATCACTTCCTGATGGTATGCTGTATATCCATGTTCATAACACAATTCTGTCACACTACTAAAATTGAATTTTTTCAATTTTTCTTCTTAACACTGACAATAAATTCTCTTTTTATTAATTGCCAAATAATGGTGGAAAAATACCTCTTATAGAGAAAAAATATTTTACCATTTTTTAACACCTAACTGCTTCTGTAAAATACATCTGATGACTTGACAGCTCTCACTTCAGATCACCAGAACATCTACCGCACTGTTAAGGGGAGATAAAGCTTTCTACTTATGAAGGATTAGTATTGACAAGTATTTTAATAATTCAAATGATCTCAAGAGGACATTTACCACAAATGGCATTTCTCTCCCTGTTTCCTTTTGCTATAAGGCAAAAAATGAGAATCAATTGTGTAAATCCATGTGAAAGAGAAAACAAGCTGGAAATCTAGACAACTTCAGTTGTTTGACCCTGAAGAGCTTGCTCAGAATTTCCCAGGATTATATTTCAAGTTTCATAGCTCCAGTACAAAACGTTACAAAATTTTGCCTGCTGAACTTCATAAATAGTTAAGAATTAAAATGTAAAAGGACTGTATTTTCACTCTACTGCAAACATACCCCACAGCAATCTCAACGACATCTTTGAGAACACTGTTCCTTGGATCTCCTTTCATCACAGACCTCTGTTGACACTCACAGATCTAAGTGCAATGCAGCACAGTAACAAGGTTTGAATTAAGTATGCAGCAAAGCTCTCTGAGATTGTGGAAGTTTCATCAAGATGATAAAATATGACTCTACTAAGTTAGGGTACTCACTGCTCAGAAAAATCAACCCTGTAGGCAAAGGAAAAGCCACAAGAAATAAAGTAACTAGATATGGCTTCAAAGTCTTCCATGCTCTGTGAGAGCTGAGCAAGCTGACTCAAAAGATTCTCAGAATTACAACCAAGATTTAGTTTCCCCTTTCTGAAGGTGAAGGATAAAGTAAATTATTTTCTCCCCATACTAATACAAAATTTAATCTTGTTCCTGGAGAATATGAGAGGATCATCATGCTTTGTGCCCAGCAGTGGAAAAGTTGGGAGTACATGAATGACTCCAAGGAACTTCTGTGAAGTTCTTAGTCTGCCACAACCACTCTCACCACTCTGGTTCAACGGTGTCAGGCAGCAAAGGCTGGACAGCAATGGTGTCAATGGTTCTTAGTCTGCCACAGCCACTCTCACCACTCCGGTTCAATGCTGTCAGGCAGCAAACCACGGACCGGAGGGATGCAGGCAGCTGTAACTTGTTAGCCATGGAGGAGCATCCTCGGACATCACTGCCCAGGTGGTGCAGACCCTTGCTGAGGAAAGGGACGGGGGGAGGACAGGGAAGAGAGGAAAAAGCTGGACCAGCCATTGATATGATGATCCAATTTACAGCTGTTTAGAGAAGCTCCCAGAGCCCGCCTGAGTCCTGAGCTGAAGAAAAGGTAAGGGGAGATCACAGTCTGATCAGGGGCACCAGACAGACTATTTTAACAAGGAATTAATCAGATAATATTTTTGCTTAAAGCTTTGAATCTAGGAGAGCCAGTGAATACACAATATGTTGTGCATAGGCAAATGGTAAAAGCAAAGTATCTGAATTATCCAAATAATTCAAAAAGACGAGAATTCTAACCATGGATGCAAGTCACCACTGATCAGGGCCAAGGGGCTGTATCCTACCACCACTAATTACAGGTACTCCTCTCTACAGGCAACATTTCATCAATCAAACACTTCATCAAACAAACACAGGTCCTCTTTCTGAAATATGTGAGTGCCTTCAGTCTTTTTCAGAACAGAGTTAATTCTACCAAGGAGCATTTTGCTTAATTTCCGAATATCTTTGGACAATCCCAGATTGAAGAAAAAAAAAAAAAAACCTAACAGGCACGGGCTATTATCTCTTCACTGTTATACAGATCTTTTCATGTTAGTTTGTTTCAGTCCAGTAGCATGTATAACAAAGGATAAACAAAACTAGCTGATATTATAACTATAGAGATTAACCGTGAAACCTGCCTCCAAACATAGTATCCTGTGACCTAGTACTACCTTGTCAGAACAAAATCCTGAACGAATGGAGAGGCTTTACGTTTGTGTATGCAAAATCAACAGGTTTGCCAGACCCGGCAAAAAAATGAGACTTGAGACTTTTTCTTTTTAAATGAATAACATACTTCTAGACTGTATCTTGAAATACAGTCTCATCTTTAAGTACAGGAGATCTTCCACTGGTCATGGCTCTTAGCACTGAAAAAAAATTAACATCTCAAACCCATGACATTGATATAGCACAGTTATGTAAAGTCTACAAGCAGAATGTTTTAAAGGAGAAGCATGTCTTTATTTAAGGGCACATATGACAAAGGTTAGCAAAAAGTAATGCTCAACTTGGAAACAAAAGCTTCATAAAAATTCTCATTAAGCAAATAAATGAATCTTACATGCTTGGGCTAGTCAGCAGCAGATTCACAGCCAACTTGCCTTGTTACCAGCCTAGAATATGATATACTCATTTTACTTATTATAGTCAAGCTTTCATAGTCCATCCTATCCTTATCAGTTTACCTGAAGCAGGATTTCGAGAAGCTATTCTTTTTTAAATTGTATGCTGTATTATTCATAATGTTTTCACTCCCTACTAGCACTTCGAGAGCTTGATGTCTCCTGATCTACACAGTACAAAATAAGCAGAAAGAATAGCCTCTGCCTGAAGTGTTTATATTTTAAATACTGCACAAAACAGAACTCGTGCCTTTATTCATTACAATGGTATAAAACTGGCATAATGGTAAATTTCCTGAATAGTTATCTCTGCCAAAAATGTTAGAGAAACTATTGGTTTAGTTTTGAGCTTTCTTGTCCTTTCTTTGCTTTCTGTAACATGGAGAAAGTTGGAAAAATCAAAATCCAGCTATTTATTTCGATAATTTTATTGTACGTTTGCCTCAAGGATTTTGCTTACTCTCCGTTATCCCATAACTTCCCCTGAAAAAGGCAGGCCATACTCCACTGATTCTGTTAGGCTGGTTAAGTTTCGTCTGCAAGAAATGAAAGTTTGCAGAAAGTGCCTTTCTTTCCCTTGACTAACACTAAAGTCCTAAACCAACCCATTATCAGCATCACTCTATATTCCCCTAAATACGTCCATGAAAGTACACTTCTTTTTTAAAATGCAAGTGAATTTCTTAAATACGTTTCTGTGTGTATAAAAATTTCAAGAGGAAGAAAAGAAAACAAGTACCAAGGTATATCCTTGACTTTCTCTTACTTTTCAATTACAAAATGATAGTTTGACCTTTCCATCACAATCTTGAAGCAGCTAGTTCAGTAGTGATACAACAGCCTTTCACCCAAGCTCTGCACTGACTGTGCTTGTATTTATGACATGACTATCTGAAGTCATGCTTGCCAACATGCCATACAATCTTTTCTTTAAAATTTTGTTCATGAAATGGGCATGTTACTCTCTACATGATGTTTAGGCTTCAAAACACACAGCAGTTTTCCCCTGAAACTCTGCTTGCATCTCTTGTCACTATATTTAGCTATTAAACTGGAGTAAAACACATCTTGGAATGCTTACAGCAAATTCCCTTTCATTTTGTAGGAACAGTTATTCCTGTGATGAGTATGCAAAGGGATACTCTCCATCTGCCACAAAATAAGTGGTGGTTGAACACATTAAGTCCTTTAAAAACGCAGGGCTGAGTTGTGAGCAAAGCTGAACAGTGCATTTGAGAATTATACATTTATGATAATTTAAAGACTAATTGCTTAAGATTGGCTTAATAAAACTAAAGTAATGCAGAAGTTGCTTATTTTTTTTTCCTTTTAAATTACCTCTCAAGGCTATCTAGATTTAAGACTTACTGTGTTCAGTGTTCCACATATGACATATGTGGATGCTTAACAGTATATTTTTACAGAAGATTGTTGGATATTTTACCGGGAATCTAATACTGTCCTTAATCCCAATACTTTCCAGTATGATCACAAGACAACTTCTGGTAGGAAAGACTGGTCCTACAGTCTAACAAATCCTAAACTAAGAACCTTTCACATAGACAACAGTGGCCAGTGTACTGCACAAGCATCAGCTCAGACAACACTTAGAGCATGTGTTTGACTTTCTTCTTGGTGAATTCTTATTTGGAAAGGAAAATAGACCAAAGGATGCTGCTACTCTAAAAAAAAGTAAAAAAACCCCCACAACTCAGGCTGAAAAATGGCATAAGAATAGAGCAGCCTGATAAATAGAAAGTAAGTAAGAAATACCATTATAAAAGATAAAATCCTACAACATATATTCAAACACTGTTAGATATCTCATGCAGTTCTGGGTTTCTCTAGATTATCCAGACTGACCTTTCCATGCAGACAGCACACAATCAACTTTAAAATTTCTGATTATGAATTGTCAGTAATTTAAATGTTCTCTACAAAGTATGTTTCATTTTCCACAGAATTAAAGAGTTGTATGTGACTATAAGGGCTGATTGGTATTTTCTGTAACTACTTACACAAGCGTGTTTCAATCAGATGGCAACACCTTGAACTTATTCATACAAATATTCTAACAAATATATGGGGGCTTTTCTCACCTTCCCAATTCAATCATTCAAGTTAGGATGCTAATCTACTAATGCACCTGCAGTTCAGGAAACAAGATATCAAAGCTAATTTCGTGCTTGGACTTGCTGGCTGAAAAAGCTTATTGCTCTCTATTACCTAGATATTTGAGCCTAGTAAGTCTACCCAGGTAATATCATCAGGCTACATAGCACAGCAGTAGTTAAGCAAAGAAAATATTTCCCCAAGCATATTCCAGTATTTCCTTTTTTTTACTTATTGAAGCCTTAGAATACAATTTGCATTCAAAAATCAATAAGCAATTACTTTTTATTTTAAAAACATAAAGTCTTTATGCATTCATTGTTAAAAAGAGCCCAAAGTCCATTCAAATACATGGAATTTTTTTTTTAACATCCAGTTTTCCCTTTGGATGTTTATAACTGGTTGCATACCCAGAGTTCTAAAAAGAGAATGAACAACTATGTCAACCCAGTTAATGGTAGCTATGGAAATATTCACATGGGAAAAATACTTCCCATGCAACCAAAAAAGAAAAATAAAATCCAATCCATGACTTCTTAAGCCATCCATTTCACTGTTGTAGAATAAATAAGGCATAGTTTTCTGTTGCTTTTGCTGAGATGCCAGGCAGTCGCATTACCTTTGATCTATTTCTGTTCAAGTTACATAGAGAAGTGTCTGAAACCATGATAATGTGCACTGTTGATCCAGGAACAGTAGTAGATTACATAGCAAGATATATCTTATTGGCTAAAAATAGAGGTTGTGCAGACAGGATGTTCTGAAGAGTAGCACAGAGCATGGGATGCTCTCACTGTTAAAAACTGAATGATTTTTATGGTATTTATGAGCCTCTGATTCAATTTGCTGTTTGCTCATTTGATATATCACTCTTCACAAAATAAGATCTATATGGAAGAACAATAAACACGTTATTTCATGCTGCAAAACAGCCAGATTTCGTTTTGAAATACAACTGGTCTCATGGACAGAAAATATTTGTTCTTTTATGAGCTATTTTTTAAAGCTCTTAAGAGGCTGCAGTCAAATCTTAGTACAAAGGAAAAGGACACACACTTACCTACCCAGATGAGATTGTGTTTGCCTACTCAGATTTCTCTAATGTATCATGATCAATGAACAAGAAGATCAACTTCATTGTGCTAACTGCATATTTTATGAACTGTGACAAGTTTGTTATAACTCATTTGCTCTAAACTTTTCTTCTGAGATTGCAAACGTACCAAGAGATAAACTCAGCAATGTCAACAAGCTTGGTGGCATAGTTCAAGCTGTGAAGGTTCAATAAATAGGTCTGTAAACATTGCAAATCAACAAAGCTTTTGATGAAATGTCAAGCAAGACAGAGCTTAGCTATATTCAGCTCAGCTTGAACTCATAAACCATTAACTGGCCTCTGTAGTTTCCACAGAAATGTGTGTTATGAATAAAGCACAAATGTTGAAATAGAAATAAAAACAAAACTTTTTTTCCATTAAGAGACAAGATTAATTAAAGCTATTTAGTAACAGAAAATGGTATTTCAATCACCCCAATAAAGACAGATTTATAAAAACAGACAATACGAAAATGTTACACATTCTTATAATGGTGCAACAATTATTTTGTGCCTTCAAGTTAGAAAAGGACGCAAAACATAGAAATAGAAAACAAAATTAATTTTGAAATACCCTGAAGATATTTCAACTTTGAACCATTGCAAAAATCTGTTTTGTCCTGCATGAGACATAAAAAGTATTGTTTGCCTCAGAGAAAATACATATTTTCCCTCCATTTTTAGGAGGAAGAACAGAATAAAACTTGTTACAATGCATCAAGGTACCTATTTATAACAGAAAATAGGATTAATTTTGTTCACCCAAGTGGAGCATTGTATTACATATATACAGCCAAATATTGTCTCAAGATCTATTTCCAAAAGTCTTGAAAGATATGAAGCTACTTTAGCTACTTTTCAGCAGCAATCCTCTGTAGACATGTCCATGCAATTATCCTAGACTGAATGCAAGGTTGTTTTCGCCCGATGGCCCAGTTTCCAAGCTATTTCTATATCATCAGTTGAGTAATTCATTTGACCATGTCCAAATTTGTTTACAGTAAACTTTGCATCTTTCTACTGTCTTTATAATGAGAAACTCATTTAGCAAAGCAAATCCTCTTTGATCAGCTAACATCTATTACCCATAACTGTGCCAACCCTCTTCTGCTGTCATTGAACACACTGCACTTTTCCCTCCTATTAGCGGGGAAAAAAATAATTAATCTGTTTAACCTAATCAGAGACTTATGACATACAAAAGTTTGTTTGTTTGCCTTTCTGTATTAGCACCCTGTTGATATTCTCCAACCAGGTTTGGACCGGATTTAAAAATAAAAGTTATGCAAGGCACGGATATCTGGCAGAACGGAGCGGACGCTCCGACGGGGTCGGGGTCAGTCGCCTCCCACGAGCCCCATTTGCCCTTAACTTTGGAGCCCTGGCAGAGGAACTTCCCCGAGCCCCCCGTACGCAGCAGGCAGCGCCCGGCAGCCACAGAATCCCGGGAGGCAGCCGACTGACCTAAATGCTGTCTTTAGGGTTGCGTTGCCGCTGCTCTTCACTCTTTTGAATACTCCTTGTATTCATTTACAGCCGGTACTCACCCGAGGCATCCCCAGGCATTGCCGGCACCGCGGTGTCCTGCTACCTTCGTGGGGAAGCGGTCAGTGGATTTCCCCGTGGGTACTTCTCTCTAACACATTCTCCAAAGTAGGAGAAACCTGGAGGGAGACTCATTGCCAGGTGCAGGTAAGGCACGCCTGCAATCACCCTCCAGTTTCACGGGCACAAAAAGAGCACCCCCTTCTCAGAAGCCGACAGGAGAAATACAGCCAATTTTGTTTTCTTAAACAGCAGCGAGGTACTCTCCCAAGGTACACAGCCGGCGTGTGCTGCGCTCCCTCCCTCCTCGCTGGAATGGTTTCTCCCTCCACAGGCTCAATCTACCTGATTATGTTCTCTCCTAATCAGTAATCTTAGTTTCCCCAGCGGTAGCGGCGCTCCTCGTTCACCCAGGATTTGTGGAGGGCAGGCTGCAGCACCGGGGCACCGGCACTCCGGGGACACAGGGCAAGGCAGCAACATTTTGGAAGCACTTGTGCTTCTGTCTGCTTTTTGTTTGAACACTGGAGTACAGCTTTCGCCTGTCTGAGAGAGAGATTATGCTTCCTGCTTTTACAATCCTATTCAAATAAGCTTAAAGTCCCTAAGAAAAAAAGGCTACCTACTTCATCAAGCAGGAACTGCTTTTCAATGCATTTTTTTGTGTATTCTTTCCCTTAAACCAGCTTGTATCTCTTTCATATGTAGCAGTATATATACATCTGCAGTATTTTCTTCCCTAGTTCTAGTCAGCAAATAAAGTAGAAAAGGTACGATTTCCTTCCCCTCCTTTTTTTTTTCTTTTGTAAACTGAAAGACAGGAAGGATAAGTACAACACATATTACCACAACCAACTTGAACACAATCTGCTGTCTTTCAACAAGCATGCTTGCTCTAAGCCTGAAAGGGTTCTTTGGGTTTTGTTTGTTTGTTGATTTTTTTTTTTATTTTTTATTTTAATAAGTAGAGAGGATGGTATGGACAAAAGAATCTTTCTCTTTTTGTCCTGATTATTCCAGTTAACCTGATTATTACATTATTAACTGTTATTCTCCCGTAAATCTCTTTTAATCCCAGTTTAGAGACTATATCAGAATTAATTAAAAATTTCCTTTAGTAGGTAACAGGATAGTTTTAAAAAGATTAGTGGATAGAAAGAAGTGGGCAAAGCATTGATCAAGGGACAATTTACATCAGTATTTTAAATGGGCTGTAGAGCACAGTTAGGCTGTGGTCTGTCAGACACAGCCACATAAAACCATGTGGTTTTATGAGCCAGGAGATGTGGAGATAGGAAATGCTTAGGACCACTCCATTCCAGGACAGTGTGGTATGTCTTTAAATACTGTGAATATCTCTAAAGCCTGGTGATTTAATAGGTAAGCAAAAGTGTCTTTTGTAGGGAGTGTAAATAGAGTTATTATATACCTTGGAATCTGTATTCAAAAAAAATTATATGAATTAACATTCCTTTAACATCAGACCCAATTTAAAATAAATTATCACAAACTACACAGCAGCCTCCTAACAAAAGCTAATGCTTTGTATTTGTCACCCAAAGAATCAGTGTCTCTTCATTCACTGTAACAATCTATTCAACTGAAATTTACTGTCATTTCATGTCCTATTCAGGGTTGTACTCTGAATCAAGACTTAGCATCTTCTATGACAACAGACTAGAAGGTTACTTGAAAGTAAGTTTTCAGTTAAACCTGTTACATTAAACCTCTAGAACTACTGAGTCTGCTATGGGAAGGCAACAGCTAAAACTTTTTTAATTGAATGCACAAGATAATAGAACATCTAGGCATGTTCTCCTTGCCATTTACAGCATGGGGAATGCCTCAACACCTACAGCAGGGCTAAGCACATCTCACACCAGAATAGGGAGCTGCCACACTTCTGGAAGGCTCAGAAATGCTATTTCAAGACTCCTTTATGAGCAAAACAGGTCACGTGTTTTCTTTCTCTTTCTCTTGTTCTTCAAACAAAATTCAGCAGAAACTGAGCATGACTGAACATGTATTTGATAGCAAGCACTAGCACAACACAGTACAGTTAATAAGGAATTACAAATAGGGTTGCTATAATCATCTCCACAATACAGTTATTTACTCATTGTAACTCTGATAACAGGAAAACCTCTGCTGCAACCATGTCTTGGAGAAACAGGTAGTGTAGAAAGACAGGACCTAAAGTCTATCTCCAAGACCTTAAAAACAAATATGACATAAGCATGAAAAGCCATAGAGAAATAAAAGGCAATAAAAAAACAGCAAACACACTCAGTTACATAAATTAATAAGTAACAACAAAATAATGGTTAGAGAGCATAGAGGAGTCTAGCACAAACCAGAGAATGTTGCTTGATTTCTTAATTCTGGTTGAGAACAAGAAACAGCAATTTTCAATGCAATCTACTCCTCCTTGTAGCAATTATTTTCCATCACTCCGCAGTGGGACAGGCGTGCACTGCAAAGGGCAGTTGCCTCCTTCTCTCCTCTGTACCTCTACCCCACAGGCACATAAGGACAGGCCTCATGCAGCAAACACTTTGTCAAAATATTAATTCAGTAGAAACAGTTATTTTTCATCTTCGAAGTTTGTTTGGCATTTATCAAAATTATTTCTGTTCTTTTTTTTCCTAAGCTCCACAGGAAGGGTGTTATTAACTGATGGGAGCAAAAATACCTCTAAATGTCCAAGCACCACTGCTTAGGTACCCTTACCTAGACAAAATTATTGCTATTCAAAACTTAAGTGCTTTCTGTGAAAGGAGGTCATCTCTTTTTAAAGATTGCTTACAGATTGTAACTCTATCTGGACTAATGTCAAGAAAGTCCACAACTTTTTTTTTTAATCACACCCAAAAGGAGTATAAAACTACTCTGTCACATACAACCCTTCATGTCACGTGTGAAATGTTCCTCATCTGGTGACAAAAACAAGTCTAAAATCATAACCCACAGCTTAGCTTAAGACTCTTCCCCAATATGGGACTCCTAGAATCACAGAATGTTCTGAATTGGAAGGGAACCACAAGATTCATTGAGTCCAAGTCCTAGCCCTGCATAGGAAAGCCCCAAGAATCACCCCATGTGCCTGAGAGCATTGTCCAAATGCTCTTTGAACTCTGTCAGGCTTGATGCTGTGACCACTGCCCTGGGGAGCCTGTGCCAGTGCCCAAACATCCTCTGAGGGAAGAAATTTTTCCTAATA